>VZTX01008269.1:432693-446905 GCA_013400915.1 Pardalotus punctatus | reverse complement strand
CCTCCCCATCAGTTCAGTTCCACATTTTAGAATGTACAAAAGAGTGTAATTCGCAGCTCCTTTTGTGTTCCCTCATGTCAAAGTGCTATCTCACAAATGCAGATTTGATTCTGCAGAGTGCACTTGTTGAAAAAACCCTGATCATTTGGACAGAATGAAGGAGTTGCTGGATCCCCGCTCCAGCCGAACCTTTTGAGCTGCACCAGGTGTGCCAGGGCAAAACCAGTTTGCCATATGGGTGATGCATGGTGCTTTGCTGAAGGACTAAACTTTCATATACCAGCAACCATAGGATATTTTCACTAAACTTTGAGAAGAATGCAGCCAGTTAAATGAGAATGCAACCCTAGGGCCCTCTGCGGCTCCAGTTTCTGTTCTAATTTCAGAATAGGAACTTTATCTAGAAATCTTTATTCAGACACACACACACACACACGCAAAAATTGAATCAAACTACAAATGTATTTTCTTCGCACTTGCCCTTTTAACAAGCAAGGATCTCAGGCAGGCTTTGAATAAACATTATGAAGCTTTTCAGTCTAACAGTCTTAAAATCCCCATTTCTGCCACTGGAGTAAGGATCTGAGGTCCATCACACCTCAGGCTCAGGGAACCACATGTTTCTGCAGGATAACAGGACACCACAGGCAGCTGCATCCTGTAATCATGTGCAACTGGCAGCTCACAACAAGTACAAAGCATTCTGAGGTCACTGAAAGTGGAAGACAAAACAACTCCAATTACTTTTTTATTTGCTCCAGGATGGGCAGCTTCATGCAGCCTGTAACCAGGGCAATTGAAGCACAACAACTTGTTATCTGTGAGGGAATGTATTTCAGCCAGAAGCTCTAAGATGTTGCGAGGGTTGATCTCTGACCTGCAGGAGGTGTGCTACTTTTTAAAATCTTGACATTTGCATGGAATGATTGTTTCCAATAAACCTGGTGTTTTCTCCCCTCACACTTGTTGTTTTAACCATTGCGTTCATAACTAGAAATTCATGACAGCCCAATAAAACTTACGTCAAAAGGACATCAAGTCTGTATAACCAGCCCTCGGAACAATGCTGTTATGCTTCAACATGACTGTCAGATTATTATTTTTAAATAACAAGTAGAAGAGACAATCTCTTCTCATCCTTGGAAACCAAGCTGTTTTTTTCTGAGACTTAAAACAACATTAGTCTGAGCCAGACACTAAGCATGGGAAGACTGAATGTCGATGATTTGCATCAGGCATTGCAGTTGCAGCCGCAGCACACGCTCATAGAAAAAGAATTGTCAGACAAGTTTCAGTGCAGGCAGGATTTACAGTAATGCCAACAAGACAACATAAATAATAGTGAATAAGACTTGCTGGATGATTGGACAGAAATAATATGGTGTGTTGTGAGTGCATTGTCAGTTGTTGTGTTTCTTTTTTTTTTTGCAGGGGGTGTTGCACTTATTGTACGGAATATACATTCTTAATATACACTTAATATATGTTCTCAAAACCCAGAGTTCCCACTTCTCCCATATCTGTAATTATCCTCCCCCAAAGACAAAGAGAGACATGCACACAGTAATCACTAACAGAGCTTTCACAAATACCTGTGCATGAAGCAGTTATCACCACTCTGATTGTAGCTTCTATGTAAGATATGGCAAGTGCACCATCTAGTCACAGCATCGCTCACTGCCACAGCCATGCCCTGTTAAAGCACCTTGCAAACATTCAAGCACACACTGTCCGTGTTCAAAATGTTCCTTTTTTTTTATTTTTATTTTTTTAAATACACAGTCGGTTGGGTTCACTGTACCTTTAGGGCAAATGTATTCCTGTAGAAAAAATATGAATATTGATTAGGCAGAGACTTGTGGGCAGCCTTAGCTGGAACTTTTCAGTGGAAATTCACTCATTTGCAAACTCAGCACTGCCCACAAGAGACAGAACATATGTAAGTGTTTATTATGTGAATACATCTGAAGACCTATTTAGGCTGATAGTTTAATGCTCCAACATTTGTTCCACAGGCTTCAATAACATTTTGTCTCCTCTACATCAAGTTCTTCCAACAGCTGGAGAGAAGAAAGAACAGCAAGGAATCCTTTTAAGCTACAATTGCTTTTTTGAAAGGCTTAGATCATGGCCGTACCCAACAGAACAACATTATTTTGCCTAGCTATAGGCACCATCAGGACACAAAACAAACAGTTCTTCAACTATTTAGGATAGTCTTTGCTGAATATCATTGGATTAAACTACAAATGTATTTTCTTCCCCCATACCCTTTTCACGAGCAAGGACCTTAGGCCGGCTAAATATCACGTTTGCTGAATATCATCAACCCCTTTTCAGCCTCCTCACTTCTTGCCCCTCTTTGAACTGAGCAATGAATGGTAGACACTCATCCATACCACGATGTCCAGTTCCTCATCCTCTTGCAGTGGTCACACATGCCCTGCCGCCTGTAAGCAATTGGTTAGAGTATGGCAAATCTAAACAGCACATCTCAGGGGGAACAGAAGAAAAGAACAAAGCCTAAATTCCCCGCTTCTTCTAGCTATGCCACCTACTTAGATTTCCTCCCCTGCCTGAAGCTAGTAGCGCCTGCTAGAAGGACAAGGACTTTGAGGACTTTCATTGTTTCCAGGTTAACTGGGTGGCCTTCATTCCTCTTCTGTCTTGGGATTCTGTGGAGACCATCCCACTGTTTTACTTCACATCCTCAAAAGCAAATGCTTGGACTCACCGCTCCATTCTCTTTAAACTAGGCTATTTCTCCATTTTCTCCTTTGTCTGTGTGCCTTTGCTGAGTAGAACATGAAGCTCTTTGCTAAAGTTGTTAGTGGATTATGGCTGTATCCATTGTGGTGTGATCTTCCATTCTAAATGCTCTACCGCCACTCTATCTGTTTGCTTTTATCCATGCCAACGTAGTTATTCTAAAAGATAGATGGATTTGAGACACTAGTGTGCATAGTATTAAAGAAGCCCCTTTTCCCCCCAAATTCATACTTCTGGAAATTATATCAATGGACATGATCACCCCAGATCTACCTACTTAGGAACTGGAGGGAGCTACTGGAAAGCCATTTGCGTGTTGCAACTTTGCAACTTGGCCAACAGAGCTAACAATCTCTAACCTTTTCTCTGGAGAGGAGAGTCTTGAGGCTGGGGGACAGCCTAAATTTTTTGCACCCTTTTTCACTCATCAGTACTACTTTTTTTTTCCATGAAGATCATAACCGTAGGATAGAAAAATTAAAATCTCCAGCCAAGATCAATGCAGAATCCGTGCAGTAATGAGCAAAATATCAAAAGGACTGATATTCAAAAGGAAGACGACACCCCAAGGTAACAGCAGCAGTTTCATGGAAACTATTGGACAATTCCAGCTTTCTGAAGGGGAGAACAGGACTGGGCCTGCAGGCAGCTGTGCAGAGCAAACCTGATAAAACTGCAGCTTCTCCCTCTCAGCTCCCTTAACCTCAAACCTCACACGTGCTCTATAAAGCACAAACTAAGATCTCCCCCGCTGAGCTAACCTCTTAGAACATAACAGCCCTGCAGTTGTCTAAAGAAAAACTGCCTCAGACAGGGCTCCACATCAGGCTTGGTCCCTTTATGGCTCTTTCCCAACAGTAAGCCCACACGTGATCCTTATGCTTTCATCTCTGGCTTCCAGGCAATCTTTCTTCTCTCCCAGCAAGGAGGCATCACTAACTCTTTCTTGGGCTCAAAACTACAGGGACTACTCCAACACTCCCTGAAAACAGGCTGCCTCTCATATCTCCCAGCAATCCAGGCTCCCAGCCACCAGATCAGACAGATCTCCTCAGTCCTCCAAGTCCCATTAGTTAGGAAGAAAACCAGGCACAGGTGAGAGTAGAGGCTTGAATCCCTTCAAAGCTTACATATGCCTGTGATAAAATGCAGGGCTCTTGTAATACTTCCAGTAATTTAAACACTGGAAAGTAGAATGGAATAACTTCAAGTTTATTTAGCCTTTTAAAATATTAATGATTTCTTGCCAGCAATGTTGTAGATGCACAGCTCCCAGCAAGTTGCGAGGTGCCTGCATCTGCTCTGGAAATCTGAGTGAAGTTCTGTCCTTGAATTTGGTAAAAAATTATTTTTAAAAATTAAAGCATGTATATTCCTTTTTCCAATTTGAACACCTTAGAAAGTCAATAAGGTGGAGACAGGCAAATAAAAATCTCAGCACACAGTGTGAGGAGCACAAGAATGAATATTAGATCATTGACAAATTTGCCGTGCATGCCCTTTTGGGTTAAAAAAAACCAGTCAAGCAGAATGAGAGAAACTAGGAGCATACCAGTGTACCAAAATCTTTTCATTTAGCAGAATTTATATAAAATAATTTGTTGGTTTTCCTTTCATTACTCTTAATTTCCTCTCAGTGACTGTTCATTTAAGCTGCCTCCATCCATGTAGTTTTGTTTATAAATCATAGAATCCTAGAATGGTTTGGGTTGGAGAGGACCTTAAAGATCATCTAGTTCTACCTCCCCTACTGTGGTCAGGGACACAAATAGGTTGTTTAAAGCCCTGTTCAACACTTGACAACACTGGCCCTGAACACTTTAAAAATGCATAGTGTCTGCGTTTGGTTTATCAAAAGCCATGCCAAGTTAAAAGAATGGCTGAATTCTACTTTCAATTTAGTTCCAAACAAGATCAGTAATTCTCTTCGGGGAAACTGCTATTTTTCTCTGCTGGTGCAGATGTGGTTTTGCTGCAGCTCACCATGTCAGGAGCAGTGGTTACCTACAGGCGAAGGACTCTTGGCATGTTCTCGTTCTCTCTTTTTGCCATTTTCCCGTCACCAGTCACCGGGGATGCGTTACAAACTTTCCGACGTGAAAAAAGTAAAGGGAACGGTTTGGAGAGATTGAAACGGTTCTGTGTTCAAATGCTGCCATCAAGCGGATATACAGAGTAGGAGGCTGAAACTGATAGCAAGGACGTCGTTTTGAAAGAGAAAAGTGGATGGAGAGAGGAAGAATAAACCAGTATTTTTGCTCCAGGCTTCATGTTACAAAAACATTTTTGGTCTAATGAAAACTCCTCACTAAGCCTGGCTTATTCCCTCTGCTTTATATTATATCACTTTCATATTTTTAGCGTCTTTGAAATTTCTCAGACTTGACTTTGAGAGACCATGAAAATATAAGAATGCTGCTCTGTGCCTGAGGAATTCATCTCGATTGCTATGGACAAGAACCATATTCTTCATTGTGTACACATGGACTTCTCTGAGACCCTCAGATGTGAGCTTCAGCACAGCTTCCCCATCTCAAGGACCTAGAGGGGAGTGAAATAGAAGAAAAATTATCATTTTGAGTTCTAGAGCTAATAATCAAAATTAATTAATTCAATGGTTCCTTCAAGTCCTAGAGCAACAATTTGGCTTAGATTTGAAACTGAAATATTCCCCTTTACATGAAGTCTTATTTCCCCTCCTGCAAAGTTTTGGAGCAACCACATCTTCATCTCCTTCAGGAAAATTAAGAGAAACTTCAAAATATTACTTGATGTTAAAAAGGGCAAAATCCCAGTACATTTTCTGGGTTGCTCTCATTTAATGGCCACAGAGGTGCAACAAAGTTGCCCTGTCTTTGTGGCCCTCAGGTGCTGACTCCAATATGGGTTGAGCAACTACAAAAGTCTTCTCTCAAGACACTTCTTTCACTTAAGTCAGGCATAACTGGCTATTTTCCTAGGCTGCGTGACATCCAGGAACACAGGATTTGTCCATGGCTCATTCACAAGAAATGCAGAGTAAATGAGATGTGTTTTGGGAAATTCACAATGTATGTATAGTACATGTGCAATGATTTCATGTCCTCTGGATGCATATGCATGAAGTTCTGCCAGGGAAGTCCTGTATTTACAAAAACAAAAAGCGTCCTATATCCGTAGCAAATTGTTTTGGCCTTAAGGTGTGATAGAAAATAAATTTGCCAAATTGGCAAATTTGAGGTCTTGGAGAAGGAATGACATAGTTGTGAAAAGTCTTGTATTCAGGCAGTGCAAACTGCCCTGTTGTTTTCAGGGATGGTTTGTACTTTTTCCTGTAGCCAGGTCCTTAACTCTGCTTCACTTTCAAAAGCTGAAGGTCTGTTTTAAATAGGAATACCATGGTCCACCTGGATCTAAATATTTCTTTGAAAACAGAACTCGGGTTATCAACACAGAAGAGCAAATTACCTGGGCTTTTGTGGCTATATCTTTAGCAGATGGTTTAGCACATCCAAATGGAATCCTTATTGATCCTAAGCAATGCATGCACCGTTGGTTTATGGACTGATGTCAAGAATGGCAGTATAAAGAAAAGCAATGTATATATTATTCTCTATTCAGATGTTCTTGTCCAGAATTCAGTGATTATTACTTCCTACACTCTACTTTACAGCAGACAAACCTCTCCTGCACCATGGCTATGTAACATCCCCGTTCCCCTGGAAATAAAAAACAACAAAATCAACATCCCCCCCCCCAAAAAAAAAAACCAAAATGCACCCAAACAAACTCAAAAGAAACAAACCAAACCAGAAAAATATCCACAACCTGTCCCTAAAAAACAGATACTTGTGAAACATCTATTGGTCTTTTTTTTTTTTTTTTTTTTGTTAACAGGAACAGAGGATAAGACAGATCAAGGGGAAGTGGTCAAAATAATACAATAATATATTCACCATACCTTGGGACAAGGACCTACTGCCCTTAACAAGCTGTCCCACTGTCCCAACCCATCCCTCAGCCTAGTTGTCCTGATTTATTTTTTTGCTTATGCAGTAAGGCAGAGGTGAGTTTGAGTCTCAGAGGCATAATTTCTTGATTAAAGGAGAACATTCAGAAATCAAAAGGTGAGACATGGCAACATAGGTTGGTACCTATGGCAATGGGTATCACAGATATGTCCTTCCTTGTCCATTAATAAAAAATATGTAGAACTAACATAAAATTGAAGTGGTATCACTGCTGTGTCTTCTCTTTGCTCTTATGTCAGTGTTCATGCACAATGCTTGTTTTAAATTTCCTGTTTTGGACACCTGTTGCAGGCTATTTATCCATAACCCTTTTTTTCATCTCAGTTCTCTGTCACTTATGTGGTGATAAGACTTTGGAGCTATTCACTACACTAACAGCACAGATAGGAGAAACAAACATATATGTTTATTTCTTTTCTGGAACAGAGAAGCTAAAGTCAGCTACTATTTTCTCCAGAGTTTCATATTTAAGGTAACACTTTTTCCCTTTAGAGAAGTTAGCAGGACAATAGCAGCCTTCTATACTCTTCACCGTCACCACCAATGATAGGAAGGATACTGCGAGTTGAAATCTGTTTTTGTCCATGCTGAGCAAAGAATCTTTTCTTCAAAAATGCTCTTCTATCTACATATGAAGAAATGCACTATGATGGAGGAGCTATCAACTGGGTCACCATGGCCAACAAAAGGGTGACCGTTTATAAATATGAATTATAATGCCCTAAATTTTGTATGTTTAAAATACAGTTTTGTTACATAAAGGCTTGTTCTGTCCTGGAGCAGACCAAGCTCTAAGAGATAAGGGAGCCTCTGCTCAAAGGTGGGGGGGAAAGTGTACAGGAGGCTCAGGAATTTAACCACTGATTCCTAGCAGATATCTAAAGTTGCAACTAGTTTTGAATCAAAGCTGCAAGATACCCAGTGAAATCATGCATATTTCTGTTTGTCTCCAAATTGACCCTAACATATTTTTAATCACGTATTATATTAAACTGCACAATACTGAATTATATGTTTAAAATACATTGGTTTAAAAGAAGTGCGTCAACTCCTGTGACTCGTGTTTCATGGCTTGAAATTCACTCCTGCTTACCTTGTTTTACATTCATCTGGGCTTCTAAGTCTTCTTCAAACTTCACTACAGATGGCTGAAAAATTGCTGGCTTTGATGAGTATTTGTCTTTCCAACAAATGCTTTGAGAAGGAGCATCTTCTTCCTTTAAAATTTTCACCCTGCTATCTAGAATTCAACACTTTCCTGGTAGGATCTGAATACTGTTTTTCCTCTTCCACTACATTGTAATGCTATGATATGTGCAAATATTATCAGCAATACAGCAAACTTGCTATATACTCCTAGCAATTAAGAGATGTTAACCGAAAAAAAATCTGACTATAATGTCATGTATGTGTTTTAAGGCTCTTATTTAATTGAGCAGGTGTTAATGGATTTGGGAATAGCATAGTTATGAAAGAGCTGAGAAGAAGCTGCTAATCGTTCCTATCTAGGGTGGCTGGGGAAATAAATTGTTACATAACTGCAGTTAAAGAGGCCTTCAGGCACTGCAGTTGGAAGTGATTGGTTTTGTTGTTTTGGTGGGGTGATTTTCCTGTTTGTTGATTGTTTTTCTTACAGGGAGCAGTCGGTGTCAGGCTGGCCATTCAGGAGTAAAGGAAGCTGGGAGACCCAGGAGGGCAATGCCCCAGGGCGGGACAGACCCACACCCTCATCAAAAGCTGGTAATGGAGTCCATTGGCAGTTCCAAACACAGCAAGTGATGGACCAGGTCCAGGGGCCATCCATGGGCTCCAGGCAGGAGCAAAAGCAGACAGGGCCAGAGGCAGGACTGGAGAACAGGTCCAAAGGGTCCTTTCAGCTGATGGCTTACCTACAGTAGGTAGCCCAAGAAACACCTGCAGGCAGAGGTGGAGCCCAGCCTGGCTGCAGCGCAGCTCAGACCAGAACCAACAGCTCTGGGCTGACCCAAAATGTACCTGTGAGCAGGAGGTGGGTGAGAGCCCCAGGTGAAGCTCCTCAGGGAGGTTAAGACTTATAAATGCCCTCAGGCCCCTAACAATTCTATGGCTTTCACAACCCTTTGCCTGTTTGCCATTGCTGCTTTTGATTCTTGAAAACCTTGTCCTCTCCTTGAAATGTGACAGAAAAAGCAGAAGTGAAGAATTAAAAGCAGCTGTCCTATTTCAGGTGACACATGACATCTTTTCATTTTTCCCCATGACACAGTCATGAAGGATACTTCACAGTCATGAAGCAGAGTTCTTTAAGGAATATTTATAGAAAAGTCAGAATCTGATCCTTTAAATCTCTACTAGGTCTCTGAAAAGACATTGAGCACCTTTTTAACATTTTAAAATAGATAAATAGAACAATTTATAGATGCAGCATTTCAAGCAAGGGACCTTTAACCTGAAATTAATAACCCAAAGACCTCTAAGATTCTACAGAATCCCTCTTATAAGCATGTAAAAATAGCAACCCTGACTGAATAGGTGAGATATCAGTGTAGGTTTTCTCCTGCTGGTTGCAATCTCTAAAGCTTTTATCAGATATAGGAAAAGAATTCAATATGGACACTTGTTGCAGGCTTTGCTGTAGATTAAGGTTGAGAAATGAATAAATAAACCAGTATAACCCTTAACTGCTGTTTATTTTTGAAAAAAACACTACTGAGTAATTTCCAAGTACTGTACTTGCTGAAGAAATAATGCACAAGACAAGAAAGCTGCAATACAGTTCCAGCGATAAGTTATTTTTTTATTTTACAAAAAACAGCTGCCTTGAAAAGAAATCAAAGTAACTTTCCTTGCTCTTTAATAATTTTTTTATTTTTTTTTTTACCTTTTATTTTGGGGAATGAAAAAATCCTTAGCAACACAGATACATTACATTTCTTCATTATCACTCAGCACAATTTACAGCAAACATACTCACAAATACTGAGGCCAACCACAGGCAATAAACTTTACGTATTGCTATGAAAAGTCGCAAGATGCTGCTCAGCTTTCAAGGGCCTAGATTGCAGTGTAGTTCTTAGTGTAATTAGTCAATTTGATCTTCTCTGGGAAGATAATATTAACTGAGAGGTTTTCCCCATTGTTAGACTTCAGAAAAAAGTTCTTTTTCTTGCGCAGGAGATGACTGTATTTGGCATTAGCAAGCCACATTTCACATTTTGAAAAAAAAACAATCCCCGTGGTACCCAAGACAACAAGACATGTAAGCAAGCCCAGAACAACAAAACATATCACCTGGCTTCTACTCAGTAAGGGATCTGCATTTTGGATTGTTTCTTTCACTGTTATTTTCAGGATTTCTTGTTGATGCACTGATCTATGGTGAGCTTTTGAAGGTGTCTTGTAATTCTGCACATGCTTTGTCTCCATATCCATTCCAGAGAGACTTGTGTTTTTGCTGGGATGCTTGCAGGTCACGCCAACAAATTCTGGTTTACAGATGCACTCGAACCCTCCCTGGGGATGTTCACTGCAACTCCCTCCATTTTCACACGGGCCGCTGGCACAGAATGTGACACGGCTGCTGCAGAGCTTTCCTGTATAGCCATGGGGACAAGAACAGCTGAAACCCACACCAACATCTGTACATGTTCCTCCATTTTCACATGGGTTGGATTCACAGTCGTCTCGATCGATCTCACAGAAATTGCCAGCAAAACCAGAAGGGCACAGGCAGGAAGCATGAGGTGCAAAACCATTGTCATCAACGCATGTTCCTCCATTCTGGCAGGGAGAACTAGGACAGATAACAAACACAGAGGCATAGTTGAAATCCAATGAAAAAAACTATTAGGAAGCACTTATGTAATAAAAAGAGCTGGTTTTCCTTAGAAGAGCCAATTCCAAATGCAAATCCACTAAAGTCAGTGAAGCTGAATCAAGAATGAGTTTGTTCAACAGCTTTGTCAATACAGATTATAATATATTCTGCTGACCCTTTGGGCAGGATTAGTACACCAGTATATAAATTCAACCCGAAGAGCTGTGAAGGGATTTTAAATTATTTCAAACATTTATTCAAATTAAGCTTCTCACTGTTTTTATATGCTTAGGGCAATTTAGCTGAGCAACTATTCAGACAAGAGAGAACAAAGACAAGAGCAGCATGGCTGCTTCCTTTCTACCCGATTATTCCTAAAATAATCTATATATTGTATCAGCAGAACAAAACACTGCCATAGCAGCTAGATGTAAAGCTGATTGTTTTTATTCTGCCTCTCTGGTGATCCATAACACAAAAAATTTAGAAGCAGATACTTTCCTATAAACTGCAGTTCAGCCAAAACGTTTGATAGACGCAATTACAATAAAAATATCAATGAGAGAATATCAGCCTGGGCAAAGACAGCTGTAATGTGAGGGCAGGACCACAGGAAACCAAGCATTTCCGCAAACTCTCTAAGTACTGCCCAACTGGTACCATGTTTTAAGTGACATAAATTAATGGAGAGATCTTTTCTATCTTTACAATGCAACTGTGCCTTACTGAGTGTAATGCCAAAAGATATGGTCACCCACTGACTGGCACAAATGAGTCAATTCAGGGGATCTATGCAAAGTGGACTTGGTCCCTTAGCTGTCCCTGCTGGCTGACAAGGGTCCCTGAGTCCCAGGTTAAAAATAACCCCCAAACCCCACTTTCATGGTAGTTCATCACCTATAAACAAAGCTTTTAAAACTTAGCTTGTAAAAAATGGAAAATGTTTGGCAAAGCTTAGGACCAGGCTCTTTGACAACAAAACTTTTCTTAATACTTATGTACCTCAGAAGACATATAGCACAGTACCATCTGATAGTTGAAAAGTCCAAGCTGTTGAATATTTAAGTCCCTCCACTTCCAGGGCAAAGTCCCGGGGGTATTGAACATCTAGCTTCAGATGCAGACATTTCATATATGCCATATATGCCGCAGTCAGTAACAATAGGTTGTTATGGAGTTCCATGGTGGGACAAAGGGATTTAAGAGATCTGTTGATGCCTGACTGAGATGACTGTGAAAGAGACAGAAGCTCCTGACTACAAATGGTCCCTGATCACTGCTCAGAATAAGACTGGGCTAAATGGTCCCTGATCACTGCTCAGAATAAGACTGGGCTATTCACCATTGTTCTGGGACTATCTATGGTAAAGATTGCTCCAAGCACCTCTGGCTTCACTAGGGACTGAAACCCTTGGTGGCCACCCATTAGGAGAGACTGAACATTGTGACAGAGGAGTCCTCTGTCTGTTCTCTGCTGCTTCCACATTAACTGCTCTGTTCTCTAGTACTGTTCTTCACTGTAAATGTTGGCTGGGAAAAAAAGCTACTAAAGGAACATATTGGAAGTCTGGAAGCAGCATCAGGAAAGCAAAATTTGGCTTGGACATAGCAATTGTTAATAACAGCTTAAAGTACAGAACTTCAACACATTATGTCACTATGAGTTTTTAAGCAAAATATGGAAATTGGAGTTGTACAGTGCTTGAGTGGTTGTGGCCTTCCTGGAGAATCTAGCACCCTCTCTTAGCTTTATGGGACCCATGGAGAATTGGACTAGCTGTTTTGAATATGAAAATGTCCAGAAGTTTGAACCCTCATGGCTGGGTTGACTCTCAGTATTTTCTAGGAAAATGGGAAGAAATTGCTGGAGAATGTAAGTGTAAACTTTTTCTGAACTTTTTCAGAAATGTAAAATATTGAAACAAAAAACAGTTAAAAGGAAAAATGCAGAATTTTGAAAATTTTCTGTATTGATTACTAATAGAGTTGCATTTGTCTAATTTAAATATGTTTGAATAAATAAAGCGGTAATATTAATTTCCTTGAATAAATTCTGTTACTTTGCATTTTTGGCATTTAACACAGCAAGGTGTAGTACATGAAGGGGTAGTTGTGGAAAACATGCCTGTACTTCTTTGCTACCCAAATAGTCTGGTTTAATTTAGAAAGTACCACTTGCTGCTCTGCTTCAAAGCAAAAGTTCAAAACATCACACAGAGTTCACAAATGCAGATACATGTAAACAGATTAGAAAAAACACTTTAATTTGTGAATTGTCTTGGTTCCATCTGTGCTTATTAACTGAGGAGCCGGCAGTGATGCTCAGTAATATCAACACTGTTAGCATTACCAGTGAGGTAGAGAGGAACTGAGAGGAAGTGAGATGTGAATGAAATGACACCATCTGATGAGGTCTCTTTCCAGGATGTGGGATGCACTCTCTGGTGGACTGTGAATTAATAGCAGACACGGAGTGCTTATGCTGACAACAGTTGTCTTTTTGAACTAAATGCAGATTTGCAGAGCCTGCTGCTCATTTCCCTGAAAAAGACAGCTTCCTAGAGAAAAAGAATCACTGTTTGAAGTACGTCACTTTCTTGAGAAAAATTGTTCATGATTTCCTGACAAATTCATCAGCACTCAGTTCAAAAACAGAGTACCAACATAAAAAAGTAGTTTCAGCCATTTAAAACCATAAGGGGTTTAAGGAAGTACATGGAACTAATCTGGGTTATTTTGTTGATGGTGTATTTTTGGAACTTACCTGTTTTTTGGGATAGCTAGTATATATGTCCACATTGAATTACTGAAATATTTGCTCTACAGGTGACAAGCAGAAAAAGCTATTCACATGCCCCATACTAGGCAAGTAGCTTGGATGTGATTCACAGCTTTTCCAAGGAACTTAACTTTCCTCATTGTCAATGAAGAAAAATAGGCAAATCAGAGTCGCTATCTTACAGGCTGAAAGTAAACCCTGACAGAACTGTGTGAGTATGCCCCAACTAAAAGCAATGACAAAAAAATTCTACTGACACGAAGTTGTGAAAGAATGGCAATTCTTGCCAGAGGGAGTTAGAGGTGTTAATGCTCCTTACACATAAGTGTACAAGTTTTCAGGAAGATTCAGTCATAAGGTACATCTGAATATTCATAATTATCTATCACTGAGCAAAAAGAGAACCAGAAGGTACCAATATAGAGCTAGAGAGCAAGAAGGCAGTCTCCTAAAAGAAAACTGTGATTTTTGCGTGATAGTTTTACCAAGGTTACATCCACCAGAAAGGCATTCTGTATGTTTATGGGATCAGAACTTTGACGAGCTAGAAGACAGCAGATGCTTCTAGATTTCAACAAAACGCCAGTTCACATTTTCTCTAGCATTGAAAGGTCTTCCTTTTTTCAAGAAGTTCTACCAGTGACTTTGCTGAAAGTTCTTTAGTCTGTGTCTATTGTCTCTTGCCCTTTCACTGGGCACCTCTATGAGAAGTCTGGCTCTGTCGTCTTTGCTTTCCCCCATCACACGCATGGATAAGTTTCTTAGAGCATGTTCTTCTCCAGGCTAAATGATCCAGCTCTCAGCACCTCTTCATAGGAGAGATGTTCCCATCCCTTAATCCTATCCATGGCCCTTCAC